>VWZV01004541.1:0-10039 GCA_013397155.1 Irena cyanogastra
AGGGAAGGAGGGAAGGAAGGCAGGCTGATTCTCACTAAGACTCCAGCTTTGCAATTTAAGATTGCTTTTGGGGATATTTAATATACACAGAAAGTGTTTTTCCTTTTACAACTGTCATAGTTTTCTCCCTTCTGTTTTTCTGCTCTTTGTGAGTTTGGAGTGAAACTAAGACAATTCACAGATCAAATGTTAACTAAAAAGCTAATGACTTGTAAAAAGAGGGCTTAATGTCATTACCAGAAAAAAAATCTGCCAGGGACATGCACCTCAGTCACCAGAAACTGAAAAAACTAAATGGAAAGCAGCTTATGGGTCCCAGTCACATGGGCTGCTCTGTCCCCAGAAAAAGTGAGCTGCAGTGCAGTCCAGAGGTGTCACACTCTTATTTCCTTAGTCTATCTTAAAAGTACACTTTTGAGTCATCCCTTAAAGGTTATTTTTGCATTTTAATGTCTCTTGCATGTAATTTCATGCTACCCAAATCACAGCTCACATGGTTTTTAGTTTATTTCTTATGTAGCCCAAGTCTTCCAAGTCACTTCTGATGAATTTAAATGGCACATATTTTAATGCACTTACAGTGGTATTAAATTATCTTCTTTTTAGAAGGGCAAACAGTCCTCCTGCATTTGTGATATCAGGCTGTCTTGGCAGCATTGTACCTGCCACTAAACATCCATGCTAAGGCAGTAAGAAGAGGAACATTATCATATTGCTACACTTCATGACAACCTTCCATGATATCACAGAACCATAGAATTTTTAAGGTTGGAAAAGACCTCCAAGGTCATCGACTCCAAACTGTGACCAATCCCCACTTTGTCAACTAAAGCACAGCATTGTGCCACAATCCAGTCGTTTCTTGAACGCCTGCACGGATGGTGACTCTACCACCTTCCCAAGGAGCCGATTCCAATTCTTCAGGAATTTACTTGTTAATCAAATGCTTCATTTGTTGCAAACACAAACTCTATGACCAACAATGGAGTGTAATTACCTTCAGTTTTGTCTGAACATTAATTTGGTCAGCATCCCAGCTAAGTAATACTATGGAGTTTATGTGTGGGGAAGAGAAAGCAACATGTCTGTGGATGGCAAAAGCCTCTTTTTCATGCAGTGTTTAATTCTGGGCCATTCAGTCTGCTAGGTAGGGAATTCTTGCTAGGCATCCACTTTCATTTACATTTTTTTATCCAGTCTCATGAGAAGGCAAGGTGCATTATCAAAGCAAATTGTCCATCACAGCTGAGTTTGGACAAGGTATTACGAAAAGAAATGCCACTCTGCTCACTGGGCTTACACACACCTAAATTGAATAAATATGTAGCAAATATTTTCCTAGTGTGTAATGAATCAAAAACAAGGACAGGTTTAAAGTAAGTTGCATACTGCCAGAGCAGTCAAGTAATGTTTTGTTTTCAGACAATTCTAACTGTTCAACAATAAAAGAAATTATAGGCAGGCATAGAAATAATAAAAATGCAACTCCGAGACACATTTAATAAGCTACACTCATCAATAAATTGGGAAATGAATGGCACAGCAGATGAACAGGGTATTTTACTCAACAGCAGTACAAAGCAGTACAAAGTTTTTTTTCTTCCTTTTTCCTAAAGAAAGGCAACATACGCTGGAACCCATTACTGATATCATCAGTTCCAAATTACTGAATTATGACATCTTTAATGTGCTGTGTAGCATGAACATAAACATGTGAAAAATCCTGGGCTTCAATTTCTTCCTCTGGAAGAAATTACAGGAGAAACTTTCTGATGACTGTGTAACTTCACCTGACCCGTTCATAAGTTTGCAAAGGGGTACACACAGTGATATTTGGTGTTTAATTGTGCATTAATGAAATTAATTCACACACCATTAATTTAATTAATTAATATTTCTTCAAATAAGCTTCCTGTCATCTTTCCAAATTTTAATTTGGAACATTATTCTGCACATTGCCAGAAGAAATAAGCTAAGTTGTGTAATCATCCTTCACAGCTAATGATGTCACCAAAATATCACATCCTTGTGATCACATCTCTCTCTTTTAGGAAGACCATAAGTGACAAAACCATGTTCAGTCCTGTTCTTAGCTTTCTTTTAAAAGTATTTTAGATCCTGGTACTCCAGGGACTAATCTGAATGAGCACAGAAACATCTGTTTCTTACTTCTCATGTGACAGCCACATTCCCATGGCTACTACAAGAAACCATGAGTGAGTCAGGAGAATGCTGAAAGCAAGAAGGAGAAATAAAATACCATGGAGAGAAAGATTTCTCAAGCCTTGCCTTCAAATTTTAATATACATATTTCACATACCGGGGGAAAAAAAAAGAGTGACTTCACACTTTCCTGCATGCCACTCTCACAAGAGCTGCCTGCCTGGGGTCACATCCCCACTCCAGGCATGACACAGACCATCGCTTCTCTACAGCGGAGCAGAAGGTGAAGGGGCAAAGAGCACGAAGGCACAGGATCTATCTGGGCTGATACAAATACTGCCAGGAGCCTAACAACTTGACTCACTAGCAATTAAACTAATTCAGTCTGACTTTTGAATGCTTTGTGGCCTGTCTTTACACCTCCCTGCCCTACTATACCTATTTAACTCTGACATCCCTGTCCCACACCTTCAGTCTTGACACCACCCTTTTCCTAATTGCCTCCTCAAAACACATTCCTTTCTACCAAATGTGATAGAAACAAGTCAGTGGTTCTCAATATGCAGACATGGTAACACTAACAGCATTATTAACTTAGGAAGAGAAAATAATTATGCCAACCCCAATCTGACATACTTCTAAAAATAATTTTATTATTTTATTTTGTTTTAGTCCCCTTTTTAAGTCCAGGGGAAAAAAAAAGCCCACCTTACAAGTACTTTAGTGTCACATAAAGGAAAACACCTGCATTGATGGCTTGGGTCAAGAACAATGTGTTACAAAACACCTGAGGCATTTGCAAGCTCATCCTACTTCCTAAATACCCTCTCTACTGGCTTCCTGTTCTCCAAACATATTGTGCTGTCCACACATTTATCAATCTCATATCAGTGCTTTTTACTATGCAGTGTACTGCAATATGGCCTTCCTGAATTCAATGACAGTCTCTTCACATACAAGCAATGCCTTTTCAGCATCTCTCTGATACCAGGCATGCAATGAATCAAGCTGATTAGCAAAAACTGACCTCTCACCTCTCTATTTGTCCTTACACAGGGAGCAACCCTGAATTCTAACAAGCAGTGCAGAAATGGGAATTCCTACCCTAACATCTAATGGAAATTTCAAGGGCATCAGATTCCAGGTTCTGATTTGGCAGAGGAAGTTCCAGCTGGATCACTGGAACTGATCACTTCTACTGGAAACATACATACAAACACTCTTTAATTAATAATCTTATATTTAACACTAAAAAAAAAATAAATCCATGACCATACAGAAACATGTAGAAATAGGCTGGGAAGAAATCAATACACATCTCACATACAGCAACATCACAACAAGCCAAGAAGACAAACAGAAGAATCTAAGAGAACGCAAAGGCAACAGAAGGAAGAAAGCCGATGGGATGACGTGAGAGACACAGCCATCACCAAAGAAAGCTTCAAGCATCTGCAGCCCTTTATTGCTCATCAGTCCAACCTTTTATACCCTTCATCTTACATGCCTTACACCTGTGTGCCCTCTGTTCCCTTTGTGATTGGTCAGTACCTCGGCACTCCGTGTCTCATTACCTCCAGTACTGCTCACCTGTCCTGCACAGCTGTGGCCCACTGGGGATGGGCATCCATCACAGCCCCACTCCCAGTTACCACAAACTGTGTGCCTACAACAGAAAGCACCACTGATATCATATTTTGTAGGAAAAAGACACTGGTGCTTTTCCTATTTTTGAGTAAGAAATAAAAAGCATCTTGTGCTCTTCTTCTAAGTAGAAGATCTGCCTGTTTCAATACTTTCAAATACTAATATACATCTTGCACAGGCATTAATTTTAGAGATAATGTATCTTTTAATTAAAAGTGCAACTTTTTAAAAAATGGGTAGCTGATACCCTGCAGCATCTGTGAAGTTCCATAAATTATCTTCCCAAATCTAATATTTTTTTACATCTACATGTTGACTTAAAAAATCTAATGTCTGTATATGATTATTTCTTCTTGTAAAGGATCTAGTCCCAACTTGTAGCAGTGGGATGACACAGCAGTTTAGGCTTCTCCCCAAAGAGGCCCCACANGTTAACTATTTATTTCTAAAATACCACTGAATATTTGGAGTTTGTGTCAGCTGTGTCAGGTTTATAGGGTTTGGGACTGTGCTTTCCTGCTCCACATTTCTTTTTTTTCCCCACTGACTAAGCTTCAAAGTAACTAAAACTGTTTTCTGTGCTGAAATATTACAATGACAATATCATTGACTACTCTTCATTTAGAGCTATGTCCATCATTAACAGCAACTGAAAGATCAGTCCTGTACAGAGGAGACCATCTTATGAACCCTGAAATGCAACGTAAGGAATTCCTTAACACTACTTGTTACTTCTGTGTAGGCAGAGGAAAACATCTGAAACTAACACACAGCTATTGTTACTGTTATTGATATTCGGGACTAAACACACTTTATGCTCAACACACGCTTCCTCTTTGATATTAATTCTTTAGATAAGAGCTTATGTAGGTAACTGCTGCTGACTTGAAATCAACAGGAAGCATTAAGGCCTTTTAAGGCCTTCCATGAGCACATGTGTGCTTTACTTTTACAAAACAATTGTCATTAGTTGTGCAGTTATGCTTCCCATGCTACAACTTCTTTTCACAATACCTTCTCCACCCACTAAACCCATCTTCCCAGATGTCTTCTTCCATTTCAGACTGTCCAACAGTAGCTTCCTCTGATAATTTCTTTTGCTTTCTTTTCCCCTCCAAATAAAAATAAATAGGTGTTTCAGAAAAGCAAATCACATTCTGTTGAAGAAGCTACAAAGAACAGGAGTGGGTTACCAGAGATCTCAGAGCCACTGAGGAGAGTGAAAAGACCTGGACAGTGGTAGAAAGAGGAGCTCCCAGATTTAAACACCAAATGGAGAGGTTTAGAAGATTTTTCCTCTGTTCAGGATGAGCTAGAGATAAGGAAACTCAGTAAGACTTATTCTCCAGCACAATTAGCAGCTCTTCTAGGCTACACAGGATCTTCCAATGAGACAACAAAAAGCAGCCTCATCCTTCCCCTGCACATTGCTTTTGCTGCCTTTGTGTGGGAGAGGCAAGCACTGGATTAACATTAACATATGCCTCTGAATGTGGGAGAAATAATTTGTCCTTTCCAGGAGATGCTGTCTCAAGTCTGGCCAGCAATGGGTGGGTGTGCTTCAGGGAAGTCACAGTAAGCACTGCATCCGACCATAAAATGGCACATGCCTTGTTTCTGGTTTATGATAGTCTTCAGACAAAAATTAATCAAAATAAACTTATCCCTCACTATCAAACTGGTTTTTAAAGAATAAGATCAAATTTGCCTACTTGGTCAGAGACCAATACTGCTCAAAGAAAGAACTCAAAGATTTGCTGAAAACTCAGTCACTTAGTCTTCAAGAATAAGAAAAAATGAGATGAAAAGGAAAAGATTCATCCACAGATAAAAATTATTAATAGTTAAGAAATCAGCAGAGTAACATATACACATATAGAAGACAGTTACCAGATTGAACAGAATGGTCTTATAAAATGCAAAGCAAAACAAAACAAACAAGCAAACCAACCCCCCCAAAAGCAGTCATTTTAGGATGCAAAATTTTTTCCTTTTTCAAAATAAAGAAAAAGCCTCAGGCACAAGACTGGTAGAATTTCTGGTTGACAAGGCAAGCCTACATTTGTAATCAAGAAATGAGCATGACTCTTGAGGCTCACAGTCCACTCATCTTCACAAGTTTCATAAAGTGTGAGCATCAGCTACCTATCAACAAAATTACTCTGAGTTGACACACCAGAATGTATTTCTTACTTCTGGAGTTCACCCCAAAAGAAAAAATAGATTACCCTGAAGGTGACAAAACAGACTTTTCTGTTCTCAGAGGACAGAGATGAACTTTGCTAACTAAGCTGTTGAGGACTTAACGGCAGCACACAGAGGAGATCTGCTTTCCACATTCTCCTACTCACAGGAAAAGTCACCACACAAATTATTACCAGCAATACGAGTAAAAAAGACTTATTTTTGTGTAAGGTCAGATTCAATGCCTATCTATTCCTTAAATGAACAATACAATAAGCCCTCGTACAGGTGACCAGTTCATGGGACATCATTTGAGTTTCAAAGAAACAAATGCCAACCTGTTACTCAAAGCTCACTTTTTGTTTAACAGACAAATTTCATTATTATTGTTAGTTGTAGGTAATCACACATATCACAAATGTTCATACTACTAAGGTAAGACATGCTTTTGAAGTACAGGACAGTGACCTATTTGACATTAAATGGGACAGTCAAAGCGCACCTAAAGACTATCTTCAAATAGTCAGTAGCCCTAAAGAATACCTGATTCCTAATACATACTGATTTTTATTTGAAGGATGAATATCCATAGCTTACTGCTCTTGGAAAATTCCCACTGAACTGCCACAGCTATATTAGACAAGAATACTGGCACACAACTTAAAATGGAAAGGTATCTTGTGATTAAATGCTGCATCCAAATCACATGTCAGCTTTTTCTTTTTTAAAACCATGATACAAACTGAAGCTGGTATTTTCCTTGCTATGATAAACATCACAGAGGCATATTCATTCCCATTACTTAACAACAGAACCTATAAACTCCTGCTGATTTCTTTATCCGTTTCTAAAGCACAATTTAAAATCCTACACTGCAGATAAGGCTACGCTGCTCACAAGATTAAAGTCAAGGTCACATATTGCACATACGCTGCTGCCTGTGAAACAGCGATCTGTTTCACAGACTCCACATATATTTTTAGAAAGGGCTGCTCTAGTCATCAGCTAACAGCCTTTGAATTATAGAAGCGAAGATAAACTTTGGCTTAAAAGGGAAAATTTAAGGCTCCTGTGCCAAAACAGACAGACCCCTGCTGATTTAAGGAAGTAAAGTAGTTCTTTTTATCTCGTCACAAAACCTGAAGGGGAAATCCCCAACACGCTGAGTATGAACCTTACTTTCTTTCTGATGGAGCTAAGATGGAAAGACTTGATGCAACCACAGGTGGACCACCTTGGAGAAATCCTGGCTTCACAGTATGCCTGGCAGCTAAGCTGGTGCTCCCTCCAGACATCTGTTGCACCTTCTGCTCAACAGGCACCTGTGCAACTATTCATACTAAAGCTACAACAGAAGCACCAGCACCATGGTAAGCAGTGGTCTGTAACACAGAAAAGAGTTCTGCACTCCCCAGGGAACACCATTTGCACCATATGTCCTTAGTGGATGCCACAAAATATTAGTAATCAGGAAAAAAGTGAATACATTGATACGCAATAATTATTATCAAATGATGCTCATAAAAAAATGACACTTCCTAAATCAAACATTAGGCTTAATTCATGGTATCTAGAAGGGGACTCCAAAAATTCTGTTCACATAAAAAAGTGAGCAGCAAAATCTGGATTTTTAACCAACTTTAATGATGAAAAGATCTTTAAGGCATGCCCCAAATAAACAGGGCACAGGCTGAGAGTGAGGCTGTTCAGCCTGGAGAAGAGAAGGCTCCAGGGATACCTTGTATCACCTTCCAGTACCTAAAGGAGGCTTACAGGAGATGTGGAGAGGGCATGTACTGTTAGGATAAAGGCATGTACTCACAGAACAAGGGGGAATGGATTCAAACTGGAAGTGAGTAGGTTTAGATTAGCTGCTTGGAAGAAATTCTTTATTATAAGGGGAGTGAAGGATTGAAACAAGTTGCCTGGAGATGTGGACTCTCCATTCCTGGAGGTGTTCAGGGCCAGTCTGGGTGGGGCTTTGAGTGACCTGATCTGGTGGAAGGGGTCCCTCTCCATGGCAGGGGGGTTGGAACTAGACGATCTTTAAGGTCCCTTCAACCCAAACCATTCTATGATTCTATGATTACTGTTAACTCCCTAAAACAGCACTTGTCCTCTTTTGCCCAGTGGAACTAGTTAAGATTGCTCTTTACTAGAAGGGATAAAACTGCAGCAGCTTTGTGCAGTAGGGAGACAGACAGCAGAGATCAACACAACAAACAGATAGAAGTTCCAATAGTGAATCACTGTACAATCAGGACTTATCCAGAGAGCTGATCCAAGGCCACCAGAGATGCAGAACTTCTATCTCATCCTGCAACCTGCATGTTCTGGCAGGCCACTGAAAATGCTTGAGCAACTAAATACTAATTTTCTGTAAGTCACTTGGAGAAGGTTCCTGTATTTACCATTGCTGCCACCAATCTGTATATTAGCCACCCTTTCTTTGCCCTGTTTCCACAAGGGAACAAAATAGAGAGCTTTAAAAAACTTTTCATTACATCAGCATCAGTGTGTTGAGACCTTTGGTAAGTGGGGATACACAGCTAAATAAAAGGGAATCAATAAATAAATAAAAGCAGTGTGCTTCTCACCCACACTGCTTCACTGTCAGCAAGTTCCTGGAGTCTGTCCTGGACTAGTCCAATTAGGCAGCTTTGAGACCAAGGGATGTGTTAGGCAGGGGACACCAGGCCTAGGAATCTGTCCCTGGGCACTTTTCATTTGGCATTGCTGGCATCACTTGAAGGCACTAATTCCTGACCAGAAACGTGTCACTGTTTTTCAGACAGACATCCCAGACAGGACACCATGTGCATGCACAGCAATCAGTTACATTTCCTCACAGATGCTGAGTTTCCTTACAGAGCTGACAAGCTTGCAAGACGAATAGATGACAATTCATGAATTGGATAACATGTTAAAATTCCAAGTGGGAAATCAAAAGACAGAAGGAATCTGCAACTTAGGCCACCTTACCATAGATGACTATGTGATTTCAATTAGCTAATGTTATTGAAGATTCTATTTTATGCCGTGTATTTGTTCATCTCTTTCTAGAAATATTCTAAGTTATATACATCTTGTTTCAGCAGGCTCCAAAACTCACAAGACTACATTACCAAAACATTTTCTAATGGAGGAAAACTCTTAATGCTCTGCCTTTGCAGTAACCTCCCTTTGGAAACCAGACTAATCCACCAGACATCATTCATTAGCAGATACACATCTTTTTTTCCAAAACTGAGGAGCCTCTGAAAAATGAACCTGATTCTTGGGAGTTTTAAAAACTCATCTGCTTAAAGGTCTAAACAATGTTTCAGTTACAAAATATCCACTTTTCAGAATTTAAGCCTAAATTTTGGACAAGCAACTTCCTGTTTCAAACTTTCACTGATGCAACTACTATGTCTAATAACAGACTGTGACACTGACTCCCTAAATCTTCAAGTTCCTCAAAGTGCTGCTTAAGTTTTTTTCACATTGCTCTAGAGGCCAAGTAAACCTCCATTCAATCTTAACACCTGTGCGTGAGAAAGCCCACTCTTGTATTCAATCATCAAAATCTGGTGAAATTACAAAAAAAAAAAAAAAGGCAAAAAAGCAGTAACACAAACCTCTCAAGAGAAAGAGCGGCCTAAATAAGAGTCATAGGGCATCCAAACTGATGCTACTTGCTCCATTCTCTACCTGGGGCTTTCTGCCATAAGAATTTTGAAGTGCCAATATCACGGGCATAGGTACTTCTTTAAACAGGACAAATTACTGTCATATAATCATATAACCATCACAATTATATCTGAAGTAGTATGCACAAGGATGTTTAATAGTGCGGGGATGGTAAAACCTATAAAAGTAAAAGTAGTTCACAAACACCTGTCTAAGTGTAAACTTTCACTAGAAATGGGTTGATTTACTATCATAATGTCTCTCCTTCCCCTCCCGCAAGCCTCCTCTTCATATGCATATCGAAATCCTGTTACTGAATCCATGGCACCTTTGAGGCATTTGTGCCGGAAGGACGAGAGGGAGAGCCGCCTCT